>VNJR01005327.1:0-11582 GCA_008042585.1 Drosophila punjabiensis
AATTTGGTTTTTTCTGGTGCCACTCTCATGTTGGCTTCGCACAGGCATTTAAGAACTGTGTCAATGTGTACAACGTGGTCGGTAGCGTTTTCGGAGAAAATTATCACGTCGTCTACATAGACGTAACAAATTTTCCCGATCTGCTCACGTAGTACGTCATCGATCGCCCTTTGAAAGATGCTTCCCGCATTTTTCTGTCCAAAGGGTAGACGGCAAAATTCATACTTTCCTCCGTTTATGGAGAAAGCCGTTTTTTCGCGGTCTTTTCAGCCAGATAAATCTGGTGGTACCCCGATTTCAAATCTAGGATAGTAAAAAATTTTGCCTTTCTTAGGTTCGGCCACGATTCCACACTAAGCATGCCACTTCTCCAAAGAATTAACAACCAAAGCTTGGAGGTCATCCAAGGGCTTAATGAGGAAGTGAAATCGGCTGGAACTATTGACACCTGGTTCGCGGTCGGCTTGGGAGCCAGTCTTCCCATCAGCTGCTCCTTCCTACTCATCATGATGCTGAAAAGGAGGCGAGACGCACGGGAGATCCAACAAGTCGTTGACAAATTCCAGAGGACCGAGGACGGTCATATTCCTAAGGGGAGAGTTGTTATCACTGTTAAGGAGTAGTCATAAGTCGATACAGATCTAGGGTGATTATTGGATCACCCTAGTGTTTAGTTGCAAAATCAGCATAAACATCTTTAGGGGCCGTGCCTGGTTCTTATTGGTGCACTGTATGTTGAGTTATGTTGGTTTTGCTAGTGTCAGCACTTTGCTACACGAGCGGTCGGCTTGCCGGCCACGCATAGCTTACGTAAAGTCTTATATGTTGTCAGTTTTAATTTGGATATTCAATAAAGAGCATTGGCTTGAATATAAAACTTCGGCATTGGCCGTCCACATTATTAAATTGAAATTGGTTATCGAGCCTTAAGGGCCGTTAGCAACGGAGTTAGTTACTCCCGACGTAGTCTTTATAAGAAGAGAGAAAAGAGCCAGTGGCAACCGCCCGGCTCATCTATAGGAGCAGCCAGCCACGGTGACAATTCCGTCACCACCCCTTCCCCCGGACTAGCCACGAAGCCAATTGGATCGCAACTCCTCATCCTTCACGGACAGCTGCGAGGGACAGCGTGTGGCTCCACATCAAAACATAATTTAGAGACACCCAGCACAAAGATACGCGAAAATTTGACTTACTCAAGTACTATTAAACATGTTATCTAAACCCAGCATAAAAATCCGGTTTACCAAAAACCGTGTAAATATCCAAAGAGCGTTGATGAAGAAGTTAATAAGTGAATTACAGAAATAATGGAACAGGGAATAATTTGCAAATCAAAATCTTCTTACTATTCACCTATTTGGGTGGTCCGCAAGGAGGCCGACGCCTCTGGTAAACAGAAGTTTAGTCTAGAAGTCGACTACAGGAATCTCAATGAAATCGCAATCAATGGTAAGTTTCCGATTCCTTGAATGGATGAAATATTAGGCAAATAAGGAAGATGTCAGTATATCACAACAATTTATCTAGCTAAAGGTTTACCAAATTCAAATGGATAGCAATTCAATTGCAAAAACCGCATTTTCTACTAAACATCTTTCCAGAGATGCATGAACAATCTTTTGGGAGATTTAATCTCAAGTTTATGAAAAAGGAAACAGAGTTCCTAGGGCATAAGTCACTCCTAATGGGATTAAACCAAATTCAAACAAAACCAATGCCATACAAAATTTTCCATTACTTAAGACTCTTAAACAAAGTTAATCATTTTTTGGATTATTTGGGTTCTATCGGAAATTTATCCCAAACTTCGCGAAGGTAGGTAAACCAGCACTAATAGATTTGAAGTGCAAAGATTACATAGTCATTTGAATGGTTAAAGGTATTTATAACTTCAAACCCGATTTTAATCTACCCTTATTTTAGCAAGCCCTTTTCCTGAACAACAGACGCTAGTAACTTAGCCATCGGTGCAATGCTCTCGTTTGTTCTGAAAATCGAACTGTAAAAGAACACGGAATAAACTACGCAACAATAGAAAAAGAATTGCTAGCTATAGCTATACCTACCTACCTACAACGAAATATTTCAGATCTTATCTATTCGGTAGACGATTTGAAATACTTAGCGACCACAAACCCTTGGTATAGCTCAATAATATCAAAGAGCCCAACATGAAGCTCCAAAGATGGAAAATCCAATTAAACGAATTTGATTACAAAACGAAGTATCTTCCTGGCGAAGAAAACTATGTAGCAGATGCTCTTTCCCGTCCAAGGATCGAAAAAGCAATGCTTGGTGAAGTTGCCAACAGGGTTGACGCAACAATGCATAGTGTCGCAGAAGACAACCTCACTTACAGATCCATTACAGAAAGACCTTTCTTTTTTAGACAAATAGAATTAGAAAAAGATAGCGAAAACGTGAGTCATTACGTTCACAAATTAAAGATTAAAATAATGAACTAAGAACAAACGAATTCTCTTCGTCTTTTCACTTCATAGCGAACGGTCGTGTTTTTGTTTTGCGCTTCGAATTTGTATTTTTTTTTTTTAACCCCCCGGGGTTGTCTTTAATTTGTTCACTCAAATAAATAAAAATTATTTTCCGTTTGCTGCCGCGTGTGCTCTTTCTGTATACATTTTTTGTATTAATAATCACTTTTAGTTTGGTGCTAAGACGGTTTTCTTGCTTTTCTTTTGTGCCTATCCCGTTTATTCCCGCTTTAGCTCCGTTGCTTTGCGCTGCAGCTAAGTGGTTCTAAGCTATCCCGCTCACTCTTACTCTCTCTCGTTAACTCTTCTGCTCTCCGTATCATTCTCCCGCACAATGGTCATTGGTTTGTGAAATGTCGGTGAATTTAGTCTGCGCTATTAAAGGCTGCCAAAAAGAAATTTGGAAAAAAGACCCTTGTCTATATTGCTGGCTTTGTGATGCGGTCGTGCACGCTAAGTGCGTGGAGGTTTTGGGCCGTGTCGCAGATGTATGTACCGCTAAATACGGTTTACATTATTGTTGTCTGGCCTGTAGTGAGGTTTAGAAGGAAATGAAAGCCAGACCAGAAGCGGTTTTAAAGAACTTATGGTCATGTTTCGCAAAGCGAATGATCTGTTCTCCGCGTTAGACACTCAGTTTAATAGTCTGAAGCTGTTAAACGAGTCGCCGAAGCGCAAAAAATCGACTGTGGGTCGGCAGCAACTATGTCAATCCCAGCAACCCACGATCTGGCACACCCCCTCAGCACAGCCCCCGACCGCAATACCTTCTCCAAGGGTGTTGCGATCTGGGACAGTATTAGATTAGGTGGAATTGCCGACAGCTCCGCCAGTAATATCGGTTGAGTCTGCTGAGTCCGCTGCGGTGACCCTACCCTTGACACCGCAGACTTCCATAATAAAAAATACCCAGGGTCAAATTAGGCTCGGATTACCGGACGTAGTTGGTAACTTGGCTTTACCAAAGTCCCTCACTGCTGTTCCACCATCAAAAACAATATTTGTTTCGTGGCTTGCCCCTGATCTCGCATCTGAAGATGTACTTGCCTATATACGCGGCAAAACACTAGCCGAAAATATAAAGGTGGAAAAGTTTAAATTTTCTTACGCCAGGGACATCTCATCTTTCAAGATAAGTGTCCCGCTCAAGTTCTTTGACACGATTTGCTCTGGTGACTTCTGGCCCGAGCACATCGTAGTTAAAGAATACGAGGCAAAAAAAAATAAAGAACGGCCTGTGGGAGTACGACTCTCCAAGCCGGCACAAACCATTAAGACCAGTGCGAACATTTCCTCTACTTCAGCTGCAAAAAACTAAATACTTCCCTCCTACTTTCCTATCAGAGTACTAGGGGCTTACGGAGCAAGCTCTCCAAATTGTACTCTAATAGTTGCTTCGCATCCCAGGTAATTGTGTTTACTGAAACCTGGTTAAAGCCGGAGATACTCAGCTCCGAAATTTTTCCAGGTAATTAGGCAATTTATAGACTGGACCGTCTTTCCCAGCGAGGTGGTGGAGTCTTAATTGCCGTTGACTCTTCCCTTATCTATGAGCTAGTGGTTCTCGACTTTTTGACCGACTGTGAGTTCATTTGTGTAAATCTATCGTTTCCACGTAGTTTTATATATATTACATGCTCTTATGTCCCTCTATCTCCTGAAGAGCCTATCTATTGGAAACACCTTTCGGCAATTCAGGCCGATGGCTTGCTTGACTTACCTTTGTCTCAAGTTAACCATGTATTTAATTCTTTAAGCCGCTTACAAGATCTCTGCTTCGTCTCTGATCCTGTAGGTGCAAACTTAAATAGAGTTTCTCCACTGACGCTGCCTGAAGATCCTTACCATCGATGTGACTATCGATACGGGCACTGTTGTAAAGGATAAGTCTGATCGATTAGCCGATAAAGTTCGCTGTTTTCGTAAAGCTGACAGTGCCATGAACTCCTTTTTTTTAAATTGTGTTCCGGTGTCCTATCCATTGGTCTCTAGTAAATCACCTTGGTTTAGTAAGGAGCTGACACGCCTAAAAATGTTAAGTCTAGGCTTTATAATAAATGTAAACTTTTTGGCTCTCATACGGTTCTATCTTATTATATAAGTGCTCGGTCTAAATTTACCGTGCTCAACGCTCAGGGCCCGAAACAGTTTTATAATTTTATAAACACTAAGCGTAAACCAAATTTATATCCTTCCTCGCTTTAATTTAATAACTCTACAGCAAACTCAGATCAGGCTATTGCCGATCTATTTGCTGAGATTTTTAAAACTACTTATTCTCCCTCAACCAATTTAAACCAGACATACCCTTACTCTATGCCCTGTTCAAACCTTATCTTCAGTCCTATCTTCAACGAAAGCTCCCTAAGTCTGGATTTTCAACGCGTTAAGCCAGTATATTCACCGGGTCCCGATGGAATACCGGGTTGCGTGCTCAGGTATTGCGCGTAAGCTCTGTGCAACCCCCTTCTAAAATTGTTTACCTTATCTTCAGAAACCTCAGAATTTTCCCTTATTTGGAAGGAATCCTTTATTATTCCTCTCTACAAAAAAGGTAGCAAAACGGATGCCTGTAACTATAGGGGCATTTCAAAGTTATCGGCTATTCCGAAACTCTTCGAAATTGTAATAACTCCTCATTTGCAGCACTTGTGCAGATCCGTCATTTTCCCATGTTAGCATAGATTTATGAGGCGGAGATCAACTACTACAAATCTGCTGGGACTTACTTCATTTGTTATTAGAGGTTTCCAACGTAACCTTCAAACCGATGTGATTTACACGGATTTCAGTAAAGCCTTAGACTCGGTTAACCATTCTCGTCTTGTAAGGAAACTCGACTTGATAGAGTTTCCTGTTGATCTACTTAAATGGATTTTGAGTTATTTATCTCACAGAACTCGAACGTTTCTGTTTAAAAATGCTCTCTCCAAATTCCTCAGTGTCACATCTGGCGTCCCACAAGAAAGCCATCTTGGCCCACTGCTATTTACATTGTTCATCAATGACCTTCCTCTAGTTTTAACCAACTCTCGTGTGCTTATATATGTTGACGATGTTAAACTATGGTTGGACTTACAATCGGATCTTAACAATTTTCAGGCATGGTGCCGTGCTAACTTATTACATCTTATCAGCTCCAAGTGCAATCTGATGACATTTTCACGTGTTACTCCCCAGTATGCCACTAATATGCTTAATGATTGCTCTTTGGAAAGAATAACTCTTGTCGATGATCTAGGAGTCCGCCTTGATCCTAAACTTTCGTTCTCTGAACATATTTTCTGCATGGTTAACAAAGCCAGAGGCGTGCTTGGGTTTATAAAAAGGTGGTCGAAGGAATTCGATTCCCCTTATGTAACTAAGAGTCTTTTCACCCCACTAGCTCGGCCCATTTTGGAATATGGTTCTTGCGTTTGGAGTCCCAGTTTTGGAGTCCATATTAACCGCATTGAGTCCGTCCTAAAAAATTTGTTGCTGTTCGCCCTACGTGGCTTATCCTGGGATGACGACCGTCTTACTCTAGTAGACTTCTATTTATTAACCTTCGCTAGCTAACCGTAGAACGATGCTTGGCGCCGTCTTTCTACATAAGCTAAGCCCCTATCTGCTAGGTCAGCTCAATTTCCACGTACCGCGACTAACATCTAGATCCTATATCCCCTTAGTTATTGGTTACTGTAGGAGGGAGTTTGAAGTGCATGAACCCATCAGGGTTTTATGCGCAGATTACAACCGCCTCTTTGATTATATTGATGGAAGTAATAGTCTTCCTAAACTTAAAACCCTGTTGCTTGTTGAATTAGCTCGTATCTAGTATCTTAGTAAAATATAATTTTCCTCGTGCTCTCCATTATTTTTTTTCTCACGCGTCTATCCAGAAAGCGGTTCGTACCGTACGTCACACGACTGCGCCTCACGGCCGGTTGGGCGGGAGGTGGGAATCGTTGGGACTCGCGCGTAAAAAAAAAAAAAAATCTCATTAAGGAATATTTATGCACTAAAAAGAGCGCAATTTACTTCCATAATGATGAAGATTTTCTTACATTCCACAGAGCGTATACTGAAATCAGCCCTAAAATAAGCCCTAACAGTTTCATGCTGTTGCAATGTACTCAGAAATTGACAGATATTTTGATTTATTTCTGAAAAAGCATACAGAGTTTTTGCATCCAGGAATAGAAAAAACAATTAATTGATTCAAAGAAGAACATTTCTATCAGGATAGACAAAACTCTCATTTGAAACAACACCTGAAATTTTCAATGCTAGAGAAAAATACGTAATTGATCTTTATTTTACAGGTTACCAAACTTTCCTTTCTTGTATTTATATTTACTCGAAATTTGCGAAAATAGTCAAAGGTATAAGTCGAGGTTGGCTAGAAGCGAAAAGATCCTTAATTAAAATATTCAATGACATTCAATGAAAACCACAAGAAATCAAAGCAGGTAAATATTCGGCTTTTATGAGTATAGCATTGCAGAATTGGTTAAAATAAGAAGGCATAGATATAACCATTACTACCAGCAAAAATGGCGTATCCGACATAGATAGGTTTCATAAAATAATCAACAAAAAATTGAGGATCATTGGTAGCGAGCTGGACACAGAAAATCGGTGCACAAAATTAGAAATGGTTTTGTATGTCTACAGTATAACAAAAAAACTTAATACTACTAAGAGAACCCCAGCAGACATCTTTCTATATGCTGGAACCCCAGATTTTAACACACAGCAAAATAAGATCGACAGGATCGAGAAACTCAACCAGAAACGACATGACTACGAGGTAAACACAAAATATAGGCAAACTCCACTAGTTAAAAGTAAAGTAATTAACCCATTCAAGAAAACGGGAAGGCTTAGACAGGTGGACGAAAAACATTTCGAAAATACCAACCGTGTCAGGAAAATCTTACACTATAAGTCAAAGATTAAAAAACAAAAGAGGATTAACAAAAGTAATTACGATAATTCCAGAACAGCAGATCAAGAGTCTCAAGAAATGACCAGTACTTAAAATAATGTTAATATGTCTGTAACCACAGTAGTATTGAGATCAACCCAATCAGAAACGGATACTTAATATTTCAAACAGGATCTATGGACATTCCTACAAGCTATGAATATCATTATTTAAACGTAAATATTACCAGGACCATGCTAATGTTTGATAACCTTTTAGAGAAAGCAAAAGATTTTTGCAGCATCCTACAAATCCAGTATTTAGTCGAAAAACTAAAGAGAAAAATGAATGAATTAATAATAATTTTGAATGTAGTAGGAACAGCTTACAAATACCTAGTTGGCTCTTTAGATCAAGATGATACAGACGAGCTAAAGCAAAAAATTAATGATTTGTCAGAGAACTCCGTACAGAATAATGATCTAAAAATGATTGTTGATGTAATTAATAACAGAATTGGCATAATTAATAAGCTCAAAGAGGAGAAAGGAGCAAGTTGCAATTTTAATATTCAGTTTGCAACAATTCACAGAGTATATTGAGACTTCGAACTAGGAATGCAGTTAACTAAACTTGAAATTTTTAGCCCAAAATTAGTGAAACATTTTTATTTGAAGCAAGTAAACATCGAGAAATTATTAAAAATCAAAACTTCTACTTGTCATGTTCCCAGCGAAATCACCAAGGTACCAGTCTTTGAATTTATTCCTTATACCGACGAGTATAACAACATCCAGACAGAATATATATTTGATAAGTTTTATATTTACGAAGACAAGGCTTACAGTAAAAATACAGATAATCCTATATTTGACAAATATCTAGTTTGAATTAGTAAACAAAAGCCAACAGAATGCAATTACACCAAAACACATAAAAACTTCCAGGTATATTACATAATAACAAACATTTAGTTACATGGAGTGTGCGAAGCACAATTGTTAATCAGAATTGTATTGATAATGCAATCACCATAACAGGCAGTAATATTATATTATATGTAATAATATTATATTATATTAAACAAGATAGGAAGCTAACTTCGTCACGCCGAAGTTTGTATCCCCTTGCAGACTTAAATTGCATTAAATTTAATCTGACCCTATCTATTTTAAAATGAATTACTTTCAATTCTATTTTATTTTTACAGTTTTAAATTTTTTTTACATTTTCACATGTAAAGTCAAATGTAATTTACATCCACATTTACCGATCGTTTGTATGGCATGTATATTCGATGGCAGCAGTCGTCCGATTTTAATGAAATTCAAAACAAAATTCTGAAATAATATTGAATGCTTGTATCCAAAAGAAAATGAAGTTACGTTGAAATCTGACAATGGTTTTTTTTTTTTTTTTTAAATTTCCCGGCCGCTCCTATGGTACCTATCTAATATACATAGTAGTCCGATTTTTATAAAATTGATTCCAAAAATCTAGAATAATATATATAGCATGTAACCGAGAGTTGATCAAGAAATGTAAAAAAAACAGTGAAGTTATAGTGTTTTTTCAACAAATTTACGGATCGTTTGTATGGTATGATATAGTCGTTCGATCTGGCCCGTTCCGACTTATGTACGAGTGAAAGTATATAGATAACTATCTGCAAAGCTTCATTCCGATAGCTTCAAAACTGAGGGACTAGTTTGCGTAGAAACGGACGGACAAAAGGACAGACGAACATGGCTAGATCGTCTCGGCTGTTCTTCACTGCGACTCCTGACTGAAATAATATATAATATATCAAATATATTATATAATATACTAGCAGACCCGACCCGCTTTGCAGGACCTGAACTAATGCTAGCTGACCCGTCAATCGGCCCATTTGGTGATAAATTTGGCATTGGTTTTGAACGTTGAATTTAATTTTTTACCTTTTGCAGCAATATTGTTTACTATTTCTGTTACTCCAAACGACGTAATGTAAAACGTGAATTGAATGTGCAAATTGACTTTAGGAAAAGGCTAGAATCTGGATCCCTACTGGCTCATTTTTAAATTTAAGTGCATGACATTGCGGACATTCCTTGTCCAAAGGACCAATAACATCTATGGAATGAGCGTAATATTTAACATCTGGCTCATATTCGAATGCTTGTCGAAGAAATTGTTTTGATGTCAATGCTCTTCGTTCTAAATGTCTTTGTTGATTTCGTCAATTTCGGACCTCTTGCGAAAGTGATTCACTTATCTGCGCCATGCTTGCACGAGTTATAGTTCCGTTCCTGGATGTAACCAGATTGTAATCCTCTGATTTGGTTTAAGTTTTGGAAATAAATGAACCGCTTCGTTTGGAGTTAATTCTCAAACTGAAAAACTATATTGTTCAGCGGTGGCTAAGTAGCCGCCGCTGCCGAAGTGTACATAGAGTCTTATATGCTAATACATAAAAATGCCTATACATAACTACAAAGAGAAATAAATGAATGTTTATTTGGAGCTCCAATCCAAGTGCTGCTCGTGTCATATTTCCTGAGGGTCGGGGCATCCTGTTGCAGTGTCAGCAAAACGTTAGCGGGGCAACGACTCAAGTGGTCGTTGCCCGATTTTGTACATTGTTTATATTGCAACATAATTGTATCCGTGTCCATATGAAGTAGCCGCCCAGTCAGCGTACCAATTCTAGGGTAGCTCTGGGTGGCTTGGCCGGGGGGGTCGTTACCTACCGACTGGTCGGTAACTTACGCACATCCGCATTATATTGTTGGCTTTGTTCGCCAAACCTTCGTGCTCGTATATTTCGCATTACTGTTGAATTGGTTGTCCTACGACCCAAATTGGTCCCTTTTCTTCTTGTTGGCATTACTGACTGTACATAGAACAAAAAAATAACTGAACTTACCACAGTGGCATGCTGCGATTATTATATTTGATTACGATATGGCTTTAATTTTGCATTGAAAAAGTGTACGCAAAATAAATCGCAATGGTTACATTGTTTCAGCACTGTGGCCATTGACGATTTATTTTGGATGTTCAATGGCAGCTTTAATGCTGAATGAGCTGTTCTGCCTCCATCTAATAAATTTGCTGCAATGCCAAAAGATGCAACAGCCAATTTGATTCCATTTTTTGTCGTATCTCGGCAGGAAGTAGCGAAATAAGAAACGTTTTGCCAGATCCACCTGGTGCACCAAAACAAAAAAAAAAAAAAAAGAATCCTCCTTGTCCTTCCGAATCTGCCAGCATAGTGCGACTGAAAAATATATGTTGTCCGATTCTCAGTCCTACCCAATATGCACACTAATTTACTTCAGAATCGGAAAAGCCGTTTCGAAGGAATGCATAAAAAATAATCCTCCTTTTCCTGCTAACACTGCCAGTATAATGTGTATAAAAAATATATGTTATCCGATTCTTAGTCCCACCCAATATGCACACTTAATTTCGTGATAATCGGTAAAGCCTAGAAATTAAGTTGACAAAATATAAATATCTAATTTAAAGAGCGAAAGCTTTCCGGTGCAGCAGGCTGGGCATTAAACTTCACTTCACTTCAATCCACTTGTTAATTATTTATTTAATAGAAATAGTTTTAATATTGATTTCTTACAAATATCAAATTGTCATCCATACGTCATTACATAGCTGTCATTTTACGTCAATTACATAGCTGTCATTTGCGTTTTGTTATTCCAAGTCTGATTCTTTTTTGATATACCACGTTTTATAGTAACTGACGTTTCATGTCAAGTCACAGAGGAACGCTGTCGAACGGGATAAAAAGTATCCTATGTCCGTCTCCTGGCTCTAAGCTACCTCCCTACCAATTTTCAGCCAAATCTGTTCTGCCGCTCTTGAGTTATAAGTGGTATAACTAACACGACTTTCTTTTATATATATAGATAATATATAATATATAATATATAATATATAATATATAATATATAATATATAATATATAATATATAATATATAATATATAATATATAATATATAATATATAATATATAATATATTATATATTATATATTATATATTATATATATTATATATTATATATTATGAATGAAAGCTCTCTTCTTATTGATCTTCATCGCGTAAAGCCTGTTTATTTGCCAGGTCCCGACGGAATACCTGGTTGTGTGCTTAGGTATTGTGCCGAAGCCCTG
>VNJR01005328.1:0-13654 GCA_008042585.1 Drosophila punjabiensis
CCTACAAATAATAAACATGACAAAACACTGTTTGCCGGTCAACTATAATTAGTTCGGGCCCAGCAAAGCGGGTCGGGTCTGCTAGTATATATATATATATACCTATGTATATGTATCACAGCGGTCTCTAAATATAACAAATATATAAATATAATAAATGATTTAATAAATCTTTCCCAAAACTGAAGTTAAACTTATTACTTGAAGGCTCAAGCCGAAGAAAGCCGTCAAACCCAAAAGGGCTTTTGACCTTCAAGTCAGTTGGCAGCGCGAGCAGCAATTACGAGAACTTAACAGCCGGGAATCTTACGATCGTTTATGACAAAAAGCCGATTGGCGAAGAATAATAAAAAGTTTCAGAGCTAACCCAAAAGCAAGGGTGTGTTCTTTTCAAGGCTTTGTCAGAGATGTTGGCACTGCCGAGTTTTTGGCAGCCACATCTAATAAAAAGTTCCGCTCGGATCCCGTAGTGATCTCGGCCCGTGCCCCTATTCGCGACCAAAATTTGTTACATTGGTGCCAGGTGTGGCGTCACAAGGGTTTGCAAAAACCCTGACTTACAAAAATGCCGAAAAAGTCCGCTCGCCACCGCCGTCAAGCCTCGCCAGAGGGCATAACCAGGAAGAATTGCAGGATGAAGCCGCCGCGCTTGATGCCGTAGATCAAGCCATCGACCGCTCGTTCCGGCTGATCGAGCGAAAAGCCGCTCAACCTCAAGCTGAAGCAGAAGTTCTAGCAAATGTGGGCGACCTTCGAGAGAAAGATGCTCGGCGACCGCGCTGGGAACCACGGGGCGCAGAGCTGCCGCCCACCCACCTTCTACGACACCCTGGCCGGATCTTCAGCGCCTCCTTGACGACATGGATGAGGAGTACCACTGGTCAGAAAGAGAGAAGTGCAGAAAATTTTACATGATCCTGTGGGGGCGTGCACAGCGTTTTCGCGCGACCCTCCAAAAAGCGACAGGCCCTATCGACTGATATGCGCGAGTATATCACAATCAGTAATCATGCCAGCTATCACGCTTTCCAAAATCGCGTCCAAGAGCCCCGATAGTCATTCGAGGGCTTTTCCCTGGAGCTGGATAGCCTGGCGAGTTGCATCCCACGACTTACAACAGCAGCCATAGTATGTCGGCCGAGAAGCCTGTCGAGAGCCCCCAATTAAGAAGCTGCCGGAACGGGCCCCCTTTTAGAGGAGTTGCCAGCCATCCAGCCAAATTGCCGCCCTTCGCAAATTGTTCGATCTTAAATGGCGTTGCCGCCGAGACCCATGGGACAAAAAACAGCCGCCGCCTGCAGCTGGAAAGGAATCGGACTTGCACATAGTGGACTACGTCTTGAGCTGGTTGTTTGCCGAACACCCATCCGGAGACACGCCACAACTCCCATTAACTGCAGTTTCGGCAGGACAAGGAGGAATCTTCTTATTTAATGCACTCCTCCGAAACGGCTTTACCGAATTTCATGAAATTTAGTGTGCTTATTGGGTAGGTCTAAGAATCGGACAACATCTATTTTTCATCCACATTATCTGGCTTCTTCAGACAGTTTCGCCAGGACAAGGAGAATTATTTTTTTATTCACTGCTTCGAAACGGTGTTTTGGATTCTGATGAAATTTAGTGTGCATATTGGGTAGGACTGAGATTCGGACATCTAATTTTTATTCGCACTATCCTAGCAGTTTCGGCAGGACAAGAAGGAGTCTTTTTTTTTGATGCACCAAGTGGAAATTGCAAAACGTTTCTTATTTCGCCTCTTCCTGCCGAAATACGATCAAAAATTGAATGGAGCAAATGCAGCAAATTTATTAGATGGATGCAGAAAAGCTTATTTAGCACTTAAGCTGCCATTGAACATCCAAAATCATCAAGATGCAGTGAGCAACGCAAAAAAACAATCATCTATGGCCACAGTGCTGAGACAATGTAACCATTGCGATTTATTTTGCGTACACTTTTTCAATGGAAAATTAAAGCCATATCGTAATCAAATATAATAATCAGTAATGCCAACAAAAAGAAAAGGGGCCATTTGGGGTCGTAGAACATCTAATTTAACAGTCATTCGAAATATACGAGCACGAAGGTCTGGCAAACAAATCCAACAATATAATGCGGATGTGCGTGCAAGCATTTTCTTCGACTAGCATTCGAATATGAGCCAGATGTTGAATATAACGCTTATTCCAAAGATGTTATTGGTCCTTTGGACAAGGAATACTCGCACAGCCATGCACTTAAATTTAGAAATTAGCCAGCTGGGATCCAGATTCTAGCCTTTTCCTAAAGTGAATTCGCACATTCAATTCACGTTTTCAAATTTCGTCGTTTGGAGTAACAGAAAAAGTTAACAATAATGCTGCAAACGGTAAACAATTAAATTCAACGTTGATAACCAAAGCCAAAGTTATCAAATTTATCACAAAATGGGCTCATTGCTGTTTTCTTCAAATAATATACATGGCAAAACAGCGATTGCCGGGTCAGCGAGCATTAGTTCGGGCCCAGCAAATCGGGTCGGGTTTGCTAATATATATATATGTCGGGGAGAAAGTAATAGAACACCACTATAGCCGAAGTACAATCAGGACATTGGTGGCGTGGATGCCTCGCAATGGTGCGCTCCGGTCGACATAATTCTACGAGCAAATCCACTAAGTGACAGCGCTCTTATATTAGCGCTGAGCAAAGGATTGGAAGGCGCAGCGGCTCAGTGGCTATCACAGATATGCTATCCAGGAATAACTTGGACACAGTTCCGGCAATTGTTTGAGCAGCAATATGAGATATCGGAGACACCAGCCGCCGTCATTTTGAATCTTCTTAATAGTCGTCCCAGCAACGGTGAAAGCTTGCCGGTTTTTGCGCACAAAATTGCGTAATTTGAATACTGAACAAATTTCCATTGCTCTGGTGCTTGGGCACATGGCTAATTTCGACCGGCGCCTCTAGAACAAAAGCCGTTGCAAAAATCGAAAAAGTCGTTGTCGCGAAAACGATTTAAACCATACTTAATCGACAGAGAATTTCCCAAGGATTAAGAATCTACAATAAAATCAATTTTAGGATATTTTTGATAAAATATATGAGCATTCAAAGTTGAAAAATATTTCCATTTTTGCATCATAGAAGAAAAATATTGAAAATTTTCGACTTTCAGGTAGCATAACTCCACATGTAGATTACCTATCGTCATGTATTTTTCTTTAAATAATATATACATTCATTACCTGTAAGCTAAGATGAAAAAAACGGCAGTACGGTGTGGGCTGCCACAGTTAAATCGCTACCTGCCAGGTGTCCATTTTTTTCACTTTTTTCTGGCTAAAGTAGTCTATATCTTCTGAAGCCGATGAAAGCCACCGAGTACACTATAACTACGACTTTTGTGGATATTTTTTGGACCAAAATCAACTCTCATCGGCTGCGTCACGCTGCGTCTGCGGAAATGCAACGGCATAAACCAAAGCAACTCAGGGGTAAAATATACCAAAGTACCAAAAAATCTGGTCTTACTTAAGCGCAAAAACGCTTATTAGGGTTAAAATTTTGAATTTGTTCATGTTTTTTTGTATTAAATAAAAAATCTTTTCTTTACATTGGTTTTTTAATAATACTAATACAAAAAAGACAAAGAAATTATTTTTTATGGTGAGCCAAACAATTTTTTTAATAAATTAAAATATTATTTTTTTTGCATTCAAAATATTTTTATTTAAGCAAATACATAAAAATAAAGATAAAAAATTAAATAAAAAATATTTTTAAAAAATTGTCTTCATAGAAAAAAATCGAATTTTCCACTTTGATACCCTATAAAAAGGCGAATGGGTGGGCGTGGCACATTATCCATTACATATGTAAATTTTACAACAATTACCTGCCAGTTGCCGTTTAAATTATTTGAATATCTTGTTTGGTTCAAAAGTTATGATTTTTGCAACGTAAAATGAGAAAAGGCGCTACTGTGCGGCGTTTGCAACGTATGATACACACAACGCATGTCAACAATCGACGTAATCTACAAGCGGAGCTGTAAGTATTTTCAGCGCTGAAGGAGCGTCCTAGTACATCAAACTGGGAACCAAAGACCAAGCGTGCTAAAACGGTGGAGTCTAAATGTTACCAGTGTGGAAAACTAGGCCACAAAAAGCAAGCAGATCTGGAGTGGGATTCCAGGCTTCGGCAACTGGAAAGGAGTGGCGGTCAGGGCAGCCTCGTCATGGAAGGGCAAATGTTACTTGCTACAGATGTCAGGAGCCGGGACACATTGCCACTAATTATCAAAAAAAGTGCAGAATACCGGATTGGGAACCAGATCGCAGAGAAAAGAGTGGAGCTGTGCGCTATAGTAGAGCCTCAATCGAGTATGCTAGTCAATGGTGAGAGATTTCCAATAACATTTGATTCGGGAGCCGATTGCTCTTTAATTAAAGAAAGTTAGTTGGTAAGAGGATTCATAGCGTTATCTCTTTTAAGGGAATAGGCGGTGGCTTACTTGGTACTGTGGTACTTACAGTACCACACAAGTTGAATCAAACATCATGATTGATGGTAATTCTTTGGTTGTTTTGTTTCATATAGTACCAGACGAATGTATGAAAAATAATATTGTAATTGACAGAGAAATATTGGCTCAAGGTTATTTAGTAGAAGTTTCTTACGATAATTTTAAGATTGTCCAAACTATAGCTATAAACGTTTTATAATTTATTGATTATTATTATTAATTTTGATAACATTGAAACTGAAATGGTCGGAAATGAAAAATAAATTTTAATATCATTACTAAAGCAACACTCAAAATCGTTTATCGAAGGCACTCCGCTAACGCTTGTGAGTACTGGGGAAATGCATATTCGTTTGATTGAACCGACTAAGACCGTGCAAAGGCGACCATACAGGTTTAGTCTAAGCGAAAGGGAGTTAGTGCGTGCTAAAATTAAAGAATTAATTGAATATAAAGTTATCAGACCCAGTAGCTCACCATTTGCAAGTCCTGCATTATTAGTAAAGAAGAAAAACGGTTCAGCTAGACTTTATGTTTATTATAGAGAACTAAATAAAAATACTGTAGCTGATAAGTTTCCATTACCGTTGATATCGGATCAAATAGTTAGACTTAGGGGAGCTAAATATTTCACTTCTCTTGACATGGCTAGCGGGTATTACCAGATTTCAATGCATCCTGATTCAATTGAATATACTGCCTTTGTTACTCCTGATGGGCTATAAGAATTTCTTTCGAGGCCTTTTCGCACCCTCAGTATTTCAAAGAGCTGTATTCAAAGCACTAGGCAGTCTTGCCCATTCGTTTGTAATTGTTTATATGGACGATATATTAATTGTGGCAGAAACGAAAGAAGAAGCATATGAGCGGTTGCACCTTGTATTAGACATTTTAGTGCAGGCAGGATTCTCATTTAATATCTCAAAGTGCTTTTTCTTGAGAACTACAGTTCACTATCTTGGCTATGAGATAAAAGCGGGGGAGATACGTCCAATTTAAACGAAATAGAATCGCTAGTGGCGTTGCCTCCACCGAAGTCAGTAGCTACTCTAAGACAGTTCATTGGGTTAGCATCATATTTTCGTCAATTCATTCTGGGGTTTTCACAACTGATGAAGCCTTTATATTTTCTCACATCTGAAAAGAATATATTTGAGTGGCAAACATATAATGAAATCATCACTGTATTAACAAACAAGCCTGTTTTGGTTATTTTTGATCCCCAGTTTTTGATAGAACTGCATACCAGGTACACATCTTATCAGTTGGAAACGTTGGCTGTCGTGAATGCCGTAAAACATTTTCGCCACTATTTGCATGGAAGGAAATTCCTTAATTTTACTGATTGTAATTCAATCAAATCTTCTCGAAATAAAATAGAATTGTCACCTAGGGTTTATCGTTGGTAATCGTTGTAATTGAATACAGAGAAGGGAAACGTATGGGACACGTGGACTTTCAATCTAAGAATCCGGTGTGTCAAAAGAATAAGTTATCATCGAGTAAAATAGAAGAGAAGCGAGTTGACTTAACAGAAATATCGGAAAACTGGATTCTGGTGGAACAACAAAAGGGCCCAGAAATCTCAGAAATCGTGACTAAGTTGAAGAATGACGATTTACCATTGGCATTAGTTGCCACTTATGAAATTAGATCAAATGTATAAACTTGTATAAACGCAGTGATATCTTTGATGGCCATTTTTTGCGTGCCAACACGTTTAAATGCCGATCAGGGCCGCAGCTTTACAGGAACAAAGTTTGTGCAAGTTTGTTCAATCCAAAAGATACAATTACATCTAATTGGAACAGGAGTAAGTCGAGCAAATGGTCAAGTTGAAAGGGTTATGAGTACACTAAAGAATCTGTTGACAGCTGTCGAGACAAGTTCTAGATCCTGGCAAGATGCACTGGGACATGTTCAGTTAGCCCTGAACTGTACAGTCAATCGTAACACTAAGTGTAGTCCTTTAGAACTTTTGATTGGTAAAGTTGCGCGACCTTTGGGGTTGATTCCTATTAGTCATACTGAAACTGAAATTAACAAGATTGAATTAAGGGAGTTGGCCGCTAAGAACTTGGAAGAGGTTGCTAGATATGAGAAGAACCATTTTGATAAAAGTATGGCTAAGGTAATTAGGTTTTGTGTGGGTGACTTTGTGTTGCTTAAAAACAATTAGAAACAGCAAACGAAATTGGACCCAAAGTTCAGAAGACCTTTTTTGGTAGTCGAGGTATTGGACGGAGACAGATACGTCTTAAAGTTTACACAGAACAATAGATGTTATAAGTATCCACACGAAAGTCTGCAAAAGTTACCGGGTGTGCAAATTCCAAAAGAGCTTGACGAAAATTATAAAGAATAAAAAAATATATATATAAAAAGAATGGAAAAGTCTGTTGAAACAGAAGACTGTTCGTGAAGTCATGTGATTGGCGATGGACGAGGGTTGTTTTAAAAATGTGTTTAATAAATTCGTGAAGCCAAGTGTTAGGCGATGTACGAGAAATGTAGTTGATGAATTCGTGAAGCCAAGTTTTGGGCAATGTACGAGCAATATGGTTGATGAATTCGTGAATCCAACTGTTGGGCGATGTACAAGCAATGTGGTTGAGGAATTCGTGAAGACAGGCGATGTACGTCTAGATTACGAATTAATAATTTGAACTGGTTAATGTATGACTTGAAAATGTTTAAACGATCTCGGAAGTGTAAGTGAAAGAAATGGTTTATAAGAGAATTAAACCTGAGATACGGTAAAATAACTTACGACATGTTAAAATTAGAAGTTATGTTATGGAATATTATATGAGATTATTTGGCTAAGTTTATCTGAAGGATTTAATAAAGTTATAAAGTTGGAATGAAACTGAGGTTTTTATTGCAGAGACGAGGACGTGTATATGTCAGAATGGCCGTGTCGGGGAGAAAGTAATAGAACACCTCTATAGGCTTGAGACTTTAAGGTATGGTCACATCTTAAAGGGTTGTCCTGGTATAATGGGGACCCAGTTGGCGAACTGGGACTGTGTGTGGCTTCGTATGCTTTGCTAGGTCTGGTCTGATTTTATTCCTTCTTCTGGATTTTGACGTGGCGAAAGATAGACAAGGTTGTAAAACAAGGAGACGACGATGAGCGACAAAGGCATCGAAGACTCACTGCATCCATCAGGTCTTACTATGGAACACCAGGAAATTAACGAACAAACGAACAACGATGACCTGCACAAAGACGAATCAAATTTTCCGACATATGTGTAGAGCAGTCGGGTCTGCTAGTATATATATATATGTATAGCGATATATATACTAGCAGACCCGACCCGCTTTGTTTGGCCCGAACTAATGCTAGCTGACTCGGCAATCGCTGTTATATATATATAAAATTCTAATTGTCTCCCTTCTCCGGTTTTTTGTGTTCAACGCCAGATTTATCGCTGTTCCCCCTTTCGGTGGAAACATATTTTCCTTCTTTGACCTGTCATATCATCATCATCATATATCGGCGACGGTTGTGTTTTTCTTTGTTCGGTGAATGTTTCGCCAAATGATCCACTACCGCCTCGATATTTTGTTCCGGATTTTTCCCCACATATTTCTTATCTCGAATTCCAAAGTCCACCCTATCGAAGTTCGTCTGTGCCACCCAAGTTCATGTGAGTTAATATGTGAATTAAATTCGAATTAATTCCCAATCCAAGAAGTTCCAAATATACGTACATATATTCGCACAAATTAAAAAGAAAAAAAAAAAATTAGTATTCCACAATAAAACGAAATAAAAACTATTCGCCTTACGTACCCATCTTCAGCAGCAGCCGTGCTATTGATTTTTGACATACATGCATACATATGTACATATATATGGGCTTTGCCAGCGACGTAACCCAGCACATTTAGAACCACAGCTACCAGGTGCTTAAATCCCACCAACTCCAAGCGTCAAATAAAAGTTAAAATAATACAACAAATAAAAAATTATGATTACTAAATTATTATTCCATTTTAATAAACAAATAAATACAAAAATAAACCTAACTACGATCCCTACATATAATAAAAATACTAGACTTCAGCATGGATGTACCCATTACGGCAAATGAATTACTTATTCTAAAAGCATGTATGTATAAGCATATACTGTTCTCAATCAATATGAGAACATTAAAAATGTTGTACTATATTTTTCTGGCCTACTGGGTATACTGCACATCATTTAATGAGTACAGCATTACAACACTACACTACTGTACAGATCTGTCAAGGTAGAAATTAATACATTCATGCAGAAGTCTAATAAATACATAAATAATTATCCGTTTCGTAATTTTCATGACTTTTGGTCGCATTTACTGCGCATAAATAATTATCCACGTTCGGTGTGATCACATCTATCGTTTTTCATTTCTTTTTTCTTTTTCAAATTCTACGTTCCAGTGGCAAAGATGTAAATTGAATTTGGAATGACACTTTGAATCGATTCATTTCTGGCTTCTTTCTCTTCTTCATCGGAAAACGGCCAACATGTTGACTCTCAATTCGATTGATAAATCTATCTATTCAGTTGTTCAGCCCGAGTCCTGCCATAGAAGATAAGGAATCACTTCCCATTCCATTCATCCGTTCGGGAAAATTTCAATCTGCAACTCCACACCCGTCTTTGCTTAAACCAAAGCCACTTCCATTCCATTATTCTGACCCACCTTTTGTTATCAAGGCACACTCATTTGTCCGCAAAAATAGCTGACTCCGCAATAGACGTCTATTTAAGGAAGTTTCTTTCTACAACGGACCGCGTGGCGCTTTTTCAGGCTAATATTCTTACTTCGGGCACCCCAGAAACCGCAACTTTCTCTCCCTACATGTGCCTAGTCCGCGGTGGAGAAGAGCTATGTGAGCTGCTCCGACCTTTTTTCCATGTCCACTGATAGTACAGACACCTCCTCAATGCTAGAATCTCAATTCAATAATTGCTATTCAGTAAACGCAAGGTGTATAACCCATTTACAAAAGTCAATCGAGACGGTTGCTTCTCCTTCAGCTCAGGCTTCCGAAAGCTTTCATTCGCCCACTTCTAATGGCTGTCGGCTGCCACCGTAATCACGGAAGTTTTCATAGGCGACTATCTTCGTTGGCCCACCTTTAGGGACCTTTTCACAATGATCCACCTACATTCCAAGACGAGTGGCGAAGCCTTACGGAACGCTTCGAGAGCAGACGGTTGTCGGACAACAGCCAGAGATCCTTTTCAATCTTCAGACGATTTCCCGGTGCTGCTTTAAAGGAGCTGCAAGACACAATACAGAGCTGTCTAACTGCCCAAGAACTGACAGCTATCCAAATTGAGGCTTGGGACTGTCTTCTCGTCTACATGGTTTCTTTAAAGCTTCCAACGCTTATGCTTTCCATGTGGAAGCAGTCCGTCATAATAATGCTAAAATTCCAACTTGGAGAGGGTTGAATTTCTCCCTCACTGAGTACCATCGCACGTTGGAGGCCATTGAAGTCGTTAGGCCTAGCGTCTTAAGGGACCCTCCCCCACGGTCATCAAATCGCAACGCGCCTGTGCGCCGACTCAGTTCTTATGAAGCCAGGGTGGTTCCAGCCCCCAGAGGGTGTGACTTGCGTTCCAGAGAAAACCACCCCACGCGTATATGTCCGCGTTTTCTGGCGATGAGTGTAAATGATAGAACAGATTTAACCAAGAGAAAGCAACTCTTCTTTTTGCTTTACTGCCCACAGCTGCATTACGTGCAATAGTCGGCACCATACTCTGCTGCATTGCGACAATCTAATTGCCAACGTACCAAATACCTCCGTTCCATCCATCCGTTCTCCACACAGCCACGATCACCCGGGAAAGCAGACGTAGTCGAGGTATTCAGTCATATCGCTGCCGAGTCTGCTACGGTCACGCCTTTACGGAAAATCGACGGCTTAGGTATTATGTCTCCATGTCCAGTGATATACCCGGTTCTGCCATCCTGTCGCTTCTCGGCCTTCGACAGTCTCTCCACGGTACTCATCAGCATCCTACGGCTTTCCTCATCGCACCAGCGTCACAGGATCTACGTTCTCCGGACCCCCGAGTGTGGATTTCCTTAAAGGCTTCGTTGCAATCCGAGTGATTGCAAGGGGACGAAATGTTTACGCCAGGAGGAGGCACCCTGTATCCCCATCTCAATGAGCTTCCGAAAGCTCGCTCTTCACTCCTCGCTGTTCCCGATCGCACGTACCCGTGTTCCCGATCGTCGCTCGCCGCTAGTCCGCTCTACCTTTCGCTCTCCCGCATTCGCACTGTTAAGCTTAGCTTATCGGTCGGGAACGCGGACCTTAATAGATATAATAATTCCGAAATGAATGTCGCATAAACACTACGGGCGCTCCATGCCATATTACGAAATTCGACCAACGCATATTTCTTCTACTGCGTTTTCTTCGTGGGATATATTCATAACTTCCTGGCTCTTTAGCGGAGGATATCCTGGCCACCCACCCTACAAGTTATTGCCACTATTACTGTTCTCTAGCAAAATAATTAAATTAAATCGAAAACATCCACGGCGTTCTATCACTCCAGGACAAACTATCAATGTACAGTTGTCATACTCTACTGAAATCTGTTATTTACGATCGTAAATTAATCTTAATGGTATACCGCCTCGTGCACAAACGTTTTTTGTGTTCTCCCATCAGTTATCGGTTAATGCAATTCCGGCAAATTGAATTGTCAACTAAAAAGTTCACGTTAAAAATTACAAAGGGAGAGCGCGATCCCATAATCTCATAGCGTAAAGCTTATTTTCGTAATCGTTAGTGCATAAATTTCTTAAATAACCAGGGGATTCCCTATACGACTGAATGACTGAATTACTGAAAATATCGGCTTTAGTTAGTCAATATTTTCAGCCAGATAGAGAACGACTCAAAAAAGGTAGCGACTGAATTTTTAAACAGCTTTTAAAGTTTTCAATGTCAAAGTGTAAACAAATTCAGTTGTATAAGGAATCCCCATAACCTTTTAATGATTATTTACATTAATTATGCCGAGAAATGCGTTTTCGAGAACTAGTGTGTTCGAGTTTAATCCACACACGTTTACCGAAGAGGCCGAAGAAAGCTCTTAAAGCCTAAGCCGAAATGTCAGCAGAAGATATTAACCAAGGTTTTAACAGTGTTTCTCTCGTTTTGGATGAAGAGATGTCAACTGACTCGTTCGGAGAAGTCACCACAACATCAGGATCAAGAATGTCAGGCACGTATGTCAATTTGAACGCAGTTGGTCCATCGAAAAAAAGGGCAAAGCATAGCAAGAGTCAAAAAGGAGTTGGAATGCCATGAAAAGCACCTTTTTGACAACATCAGAAAAGAGAAGCGCGTTAAAAAACAAGCAGCTGAAAAACGTTTGAGAATGAAGAAAATGCGATCAATCCCAAAGAAAAAAAAAAACTGAAAAAAAACACCAGTAAAGAAAACAACAACAGCAACAAAAAAAAATAACCCCAGTCTAAAAAGGATCAAAAAGGAAAAAAGAAAGTTTGAGCTCTGATGAGGATCGATTTTTGCACCATTTGTCTGCAACTCATGGCCGAAATTATGATCAGGCACAATACGATCACATGTAACAAAAAGTATTGTCAACGACCATATCATCTGAAATGCTTCAACCCTACTACTAGCTTCTCCTATTAACAAGAGTGTGAGCAGGATTTGGATATTTTTTTGGAGAAATTTTTTTTCTTGCAGAAATTTTGTATTTTCAAAGAACAAGTCTCTCTCGGTATAAACTTTGATTAACTTGAAATAAGGATTTGATGAATTTTGTACAAAATTTGTCTAAAGTTTTTATAGTTCTTTTCCCACATTACCCCACGACTTTTAATTTTGTTCATTTTGAACATGAACAGTCGGAGCTCTGTAACTCAAAGAAAATGAATATTTTCGGTTAGTTCGGAGCTCCAAAATAAAGTTTCCCACTTTACCCTACTTATTTTCTGGCACACAGTATGACTCTTTAAGGAAGGAACCTCCTATTCGTAATTTTTCCGAATTTGTTCCCAAGTGTTATAAGTAATTTTTTTCTCGTTAAAAAAAATGTATGACAGTTAAATACATATTTAAAGAGTATACAACAATGTTTTTAAGACAACAGTAGTTTTTTTACTTTAACCGGATGCTGCTTTGTTTCCATTGTGTACACTCTATAGTCCAGAATTCGAAATAATATCTTCTTTGTAGCCAAAGCAAATAACACAAAAAAAGAAAAAAAACGAAATTGATTTTTGTATCGCTTCAAATTAAAATTGCACTTTGTGCTCAAAAATAAGTTTAAAATATTAAAAAACATAGATTTTTATAAATTTCAAAAAACACTTGTTGTCACATAGAAGAGAATTTAATTATCTATCAAATGAGCCGTCATCAAGTTCGATCGCTTTAGTACAGATTTCTCGACCGTGTACACAAAATAGAATAAAGATGCTTCGTAAAAAACCCATTTTAAGCAGGTGGCGCTTTTGAACACGTCTTCCGAGCAGTCCGGTTCAATAGCTCACAACTTTGTTAATACGGCAGATATCGAAATTTTTAAGCAATATTCTTAAAAACTTGTGCAATCCAATAAATTAATTTAAAAACAAGAAAGGAAGCTAACTTCGGCACGCCGAAGTTTGTATACCCTTGCAGATTTTAATTGCATTAAATATAATCCAACCTTATCTATTTTAAAACGAATTACTTTCAATTCAATTTCATTTTTACAGTTATACATTTTTGTTACATTTTTATACCCTTGCAGGGTATTATAATTTCAGTCAGAAGTTTGCAACGCAGTGAAGGAGTCATCTCCGCCCCTATAAAGTATATATATTCTTGATCAGCATCAACAGCCGAGTCGATCTAGCCATGTCCGTCTGTCCGTCTGTCCGTCCGTTTCTACGCAAACTAGTCCCTCAGTTTTGAAGCTATCTGAATGAAACTTTGTAGATAGTCTTCTATATATTCTCACTCGTACATATGTCGGAACGGGCCAGATCGGATGACTATATCATATAGCTGCCATACAACCGATCCGTAAATTTGTTGAAAAAAAATTATAACTTCACTATTTTTCAACATATCTTGATCAACTCTCGAATATAA
>VNJR01005332.1:0-15370 GCA_008042585.1 Drosophila punjabiensis
GAAATAATTATAGATTCTTGTTTAAAAAAGGGAAAATTTGCTTAAAATTGCATAATGAGAGGGAACGAAAAATAAGGCTAAAATTAATTTTTTTTAATTTTTTCATATATATTTTTTTTTTAGAAATTAAATTTAAAGATTTAATTACAATGCTTTTTATGCAGACTTGCAGAAAAATATGGCTTAAAAGCAATTCCCATTTTTAAAATTGAATTTTTTAAACTGGAATTCATTTTCATTAAGATATTAATTCTTTTAGATTTTTTGATAAATTAATATGTCATATTAAATGAATAATGTTTTAATTACAATGCTTTTTATGCAGACTTGCAGAAAAATATGGCTTTAAAACGAGTCCCAAGCTTAAAAATGATTTTGTTTTTTAATTAGAATTAATTTCTTTTAAATGTAGACGTTTCCAAATATTTTAAAATAATATATTATATTAATATCTTTTAATTTATTAAAGAGGAAGACTTAATTTCAAAGGTTTTTATGCAAACTTTGCAGAAAAAAATATCTTTATAAAGCAAGTCTCAAGTTTGAAAATATATTTTTTTTTGTAGTTTAGGAGTCATACTTTATATTATTTATAAACTAATTATGTTAGCTACTTATTTATCTCCTTAAATTTTTCATAAACTAAAAACTAGATTATGATTTAAAAAAATTAAAAACAATTTTAATAATAAAAAATTTCAATAAAAACAGGAAACTATAAGGCGTTAAATGTACATTTTATAAGCCTTTGTTCCAAAATGTTTAATATTACTATTAATAGTATATACATTTTGTGTAAAATATATATTATTAAGTTTCTTGCCTTTTTATTAAATGTTCAATAATAATTTTATTATATTATATTTTTTTTTTATTTATTACTAAATTCAAAACTTCCCTTTAACCCCTTTACATTCAATCTTTAAACTGCTATATTACTTCCATTTGAAGCCCAAGTTAAGGGCCAAAAAAACCACTGCTCTCAAATTGCGTGATTAATTTTTCAGGCCCTATATGATTAACAAATTTCCAACGAGACCTCCCGAACGCCTCCTCCCGAAAACTGGGCTCATTTAAATATTTTTGGGGTGGAGTTATGGGGAGAGATTCACTAAAAGTTTCGCCGACTGGAGAAAATCGCAGGCAATTTCGATTCCCACGCGTGTACAGTTTACGCCTGCGAACTAATTGCAAATTAATGACTTTGGCGAAACTCGCAGCGGCAGCCCAGAACTATGAGATACATATACATATATATTTGCGCATCTTGAAGATACAGTGTAGGCCCAGAGCCCTTGGGCTCCAGTTAATCAATCATTTTGTCTATTACACGAAAAGAAGGCAAGACAAAAAAAAATAAATAAAAATAATAAAGAGGAACAAGAATTACTTCAATCATGTCTGTCAATTTGTAGTTAATTACTTTGGTTCTTCTTTTTCGAACTTCGAACGATCTGCAGCTGTTAGATAAAGAGAGACGGCTATAGCTGCCGCCACATTGCAATTTCGAAACAGTGCAGCCATCTCTTTCTGCCGCCGTTATCTCTGCCTTAGTTGCATCTGTATGCGCCAACTGACCGTACAGCTTAAGTGTGTGTGCCTGTGTATCTGTGTGAGAACAAGCTTTTTGCGCATTATTTGGAGACTCGAAGATTCTCATTGGAGGCGCAAAAATGGCGATTTGAGGCATTGCGAAAATATGCAAAAGAATATGAATGGGAAGATATGAGAGAGTTAACGGTTTTTTATCAATAAAAAAACAACGCATTGGTTGTTATAAAGAAATTACATTCTTATTAATATAATAATTAAGGAATTTAGTATTTTTGGATAAAATAAGTATGATATATTATATCGATGTAATAATAATAATAACAGAAATATAAATAAATTTTAAAGTGGACTTTATTTTCTAAGTAAGTGGTTCTATAAGCTTTTTTAAGTATTTACAAAGTTATTATCGTTACAAATTTAAGATTATAAATTGAAATCCATTTTTCAATAATTAAAATGTAAAAAAAACTTGATCCCCCGTTATAGTTTACAACTTAATCGGTTAAACAAATTAGTGCCTCATCCATAAGCCCATTAAAATTGTATTTGTTAAACATTTATCAACGATTTTATTAAAATTTCAAACATCGAAAAATATAAATAAAAAAATGGAATAACTAATGAGAAGATCTCAAAAACTTAACCGCTATCTCAAGATCAGATCCAAAAACAAAAATTTACAAAGAATTTCCCTCAATGCAAAAAGAAACAAAAAAAAAAACTGAATTCAAACAAGTTTCAACATTGTAGAAAAATAAAATCTAGGAAATTGTTGGGGCTACTTGTGATGTTCTTGCTATTTTTGTTGTAGTTTTTTTCTGTTTTTTTTTGTTAATCTTTGTCGACGAGCTGCGTGGACATGAAATTTATGGGATGTCAAAGGGCCATAATCTCTCCCAAAAAGTGCGAAAGAGTGAGCGAGACGAGACGAGAGCCATAGAATGGGGGAATGGGGCAAAGATGGGGGGAGACGGGGACAGAGAGGGTGCGTTGGATTTTCGGCGCGTGCAATGAGAGCCGAAATTTTCAAGCTTTGCGCTCACGCATTCGCTCTTCCGCTACCTCTCGCCCAGCCCCCTCCCCCCCCCCCCTCGCACACGCACGCACTTCGCTGATTACCTCATCGCAGCGAATGTCAGCGTAAAGCAAAAGGCGAAAAGCAAAGGCAGCACACAAAGCGGAATAGCAACAGCAGCAAAGCATAGGCTCGGAATGCGTGCGCATAAAATTTGGGAAGGGGGACTTGCTGGGGCCAAACTAAGCAAAGGGGGCAGCGGTGGTAACGGGTGCTGGCAGAGGAACAGGAATGGTCACAAAAATAGTGCTGCACCAAGGTAATAAGTGTAGGCTAAGGTTAATTTTAAAAAATAATGAATTTTTAAATGGAATATAGTTTGCAAAAGGGTAGAAATATTTAAGAAAAATTATGTAAAACCTTTTATTATATATTACTTAATTAATTTAATTTATATTATATCATTAAAAAAAAATCATTTAAATTTTTCAACAATATCAAATTTTCAGTCTCTATTTCAATAATTAAAAATCAATTATATTATATCATTAAAAAAAGATGTTCAGTTTTTCAACAATTTTAAATTTTTAGTCTCTATTTTAATAATTAAATAAAATTATATTAAATCATTTCAGAAATCCTCAAAATTTTTCAAAACCATTAAAATAATTCAATTTTTTAACAATCTTAAATTTGAAGTCTATATTTTAATAAATTAATATCGTTAAAAAAACCTTTCAATTTTTTTCAACAATTTAAAATTTTCAGTCTCTTTTTTATTGCCCGCCACTGTGCGCTGCGCCTGCTGCGATCTCTTTGCTAGCTTTTGCGTTCTGCGTTTTGCTTTCGGCTTTTGTTGTAACTTTGGACGCGGACTTGGATTTGGTTTTGGATTTGAAGCCGAGCCCAAGAACTGGTCCAGGCCGGCAGCATTTTGAATTAATGATCCATTGTTGTTGTTGTTGCCGCTGCTTCTTGTTCTGTTGCCTCTTCCTTATGTGCCACTTCATTTTTGGTTTCTTTTTCTTTGGATTTAGCTTCATTATATTTTATTTTTGTTGTTTTTATGTTATGGGGTAGGTCATTCTGCCTGCTGCCTTGTAAATGCCGGAAATGTAGCTTGTTTGTACTACGCGCTGGATTAGTTTTGTAATTTTTCATTACAAGACGCAGTTACAATCTACAATCCATTTTGCATTTTACCACTTCTTATGGTTAGCTCTTTGTATTTTTTTTGCGGTGAAGTGGCAATTAATCAAAAAAACTTGAAGGCATAGAAATCTAATAAATCACACAACCAAAAAGGGTGTGTGTGCTGCACTCCTGGGTCACCTTTCATCGAGTCCGAGCTGTGGTCCTCCTTTCATGGTTTTTCACGCAACGCGGAACGTATATAACATAATTATACTAATTTGCATTTCAAGGATGGTGGCTAAGGCAATGTGGAAAATGTGCGTAAAAACTATTGTATTAATAAATCAAACAAGTGGGGGACAAAAATATGGGGACTTGGACTTATTAAACGATTTGTGGGTGCTCTAAAAAAATTAATAATTTAAATATTTAATAAAATTAGTAAATAATATTACAAAATTTTATTGATTTATGGACATTTTTGAATATATCGGAAAAAACTCCAATAATTTCTCAAAAAGTTTAAAAAGTTTAAATATGATTAAAAAAATTACAACATTTTATTGATTTATAAAAATTTTTTAATACATCGAAAGAAAATTTAATAATTAATCGAAATTTGTAAATAGTTCTAAATGTTTGATTTATAATAAAATAAATGTATTATTAAAATTACAAATTTTAGTTGTTTAAAATTTATGAATATATGGGAAACATTTGGAATGATTTATCAACATTTTTATATAGTTTTAAAATGTTGATTTACGTATTCGATAAATTTTAAATTTACAAAATAAGATTACTTAATTGAAATTTTTGAATATTTTGGAAACATATAGAATTATATCTCGAAATTTTTTAAGAGTTCAATTCGAGAAACCCGATTAACCAATCGATAAACCCATCGAAAATTTTTAAAATATCTAAAAAATCGATTTATTAAAATATTTGAATATTACACTTTATTATTTTGTTGATTTATCGAATTTGTTTTTCCTCTATAAGTTGCTTTTTATTTCTAATAATTTAAAGCACATTTTTTATTGATATTCTAAAATTGAGAGTAGAAATATTTTTACTTTGGCTTCAAACTTAGTTGAATAATTTTTCAAAATACATAAAATTACCGAAAAGATTTTATAATTATTTTAATCGAAAATGTATATAAAATGTAAAAAAATATCCTGAAGAACAAATTTTGAAAACTAAAAAAAAACAACGCTATTTTATTTTAATTTTTCTAACAAAGTCAACACACCCCATAACTACCCTTTTCTACAAACAAAATCTCTTAATTTTACAAAATCATATATCAAAGCCTTCAGCAAGAGGTTTTTCCAGTACGTGCACATATGTGTAGCTGCGCCCACTAAAAAAACGGAAACTCAACAAAAAAAAAGGAAACTATAATCACAACTCGAACAATAACAAAACCAACACGGCGTATGCGTAATATAATTCTTTGTTGAAGCACGCAGGTCACCTGCTGCTGCAGGACACAACTCCCACCCCTTATTTTAGCATTTTCCTCATCAGGTTTTCCTCCTCATTCTTACCCCATATTAGTTAATGACCAAATGGCATTCAAAATCATGGCACACATACGCCATGTGGGACGCCGGCCAGCCCATGGAAAAATTTCCCTTTTTAATTTTTATTATTTTCACATAAATTTTCGGTGGTAGTTTGTCCTTTTTTTTATTGCATTTTAATGGAAATTTTTTGGGGGGTAACATGCATGAAATAATTTGCTTGTTGCCTCCTTCTGTGTTATAATGTGCACAAGTGAACATAAAAATTCATTACAAAAATTAAATAATTTCATTATTTGTTGCTGCTGCGTTTGCCAAGCCTTTGGAGCAGCGGCTCAATGGTTATTTTTATAGGAAAATTGCGTTTTTATTTACAATTTTTGTTGCTATTTTTGTTGTATTTTGTGTCGTGTCTTAAGAGAGGTGTGGCATTGGTATATAATGGTTTATTTTAGCTTATTGCAGGTTGGTCAGTGGAATGTACTAACGGAAATAGTTATGTTTTTTGTTGGTATTTGAGGGGGAACTATGTTAGTTTGTCATTTGATCGATAAAGGCAATCTAAGTGAGATTTTAATCGGTTTATTGATAAGATAACTTTCAAATTAAAGTTCATTTAATTGTCCTGTAATGTATTTATGCTTTTTGGTTCGAAAATAAATTGTTTTTTAATTATTATGAGGTGGTTTTAGAGGATTTACCTAAATATATTTTCTAAATAATAGTTTTGTAGTATATAGTTTTAAAATATATTTGTTATTTTTATGGTAACTTAATGTTACTTTGTTAGGGATACATTGTAAATTTTTTTGTAATTTTATAACAACTTTTGAGCTATATTTCCGGATACTTCCCCTATAACTTAACCTCAATTGAACTTCTAAATTTCAGCTTTATCTGAACTTTAAAACAAATTAAATTTCAAACCAAAAATCCAGCTAAAAATTCTCCTTTAAAACAAATTAAATTTCAAGCTAATAATTCAGCTATTAATTCTCCTTTTTTTATAGTTTCTTTTACAATTTTTAAACCACATTTTTATATCTCCTTCATTTGTTTTTTCCTGCTTCCATATTTGACGATTTAACGATTATAACTGCCTTCTTGCTCGTACCCTAAAAAATTTTTTTTGCCAAACAAAAATATGATAATAAAGTTAAGAACCAAATTTATATATTGACGAAAAACAAAAACAACAACATCAAAAAAATCATTTAAATTAGTTTTCCAGGCGGGGAAATGATGTGAAAAACAAGTCAGTGAAAAGGGAAAGGAAGTGGAAACCGAAAGCGAAACCGAAACCGAAACCAATCCAATCAGGCTGAAGGAAATGTGCAAGTGGTGGCGAAAATCGCTGACTGAGAAGGAAACTAGAGGTCCTTTCACTCCTTAGTATGTTCTATGAGCCTAGCTAGGAAGCAGGAATCCTGGCGCCTACTGACGGCCCATAAAAATAACACAGGACAAACAGCAGCAGCGGCACAAAAATCTCATCTATATAGTTTTTCTACATCAAACGTACGAGTGTATGCTGTGTGTATATGCTGTGTGTGTGTATTTTTTCATGCGCTTGTTTTTAATCTTTGACTTGTTTTTCGCCTACTTTCTGGGCCCAACAAACAAATTTTCCTCTTTCGCTCCAGACAATGTTATTGCATTCTGGCGACGCTGGAAAAATGTTTCGAGGAATGGGAATTGGGAATGGGAATGAGTCTGGGTTAATGGTTAACTCACTGCCGGAATATAATGTCGAGGATACTATAGATCTGTGTCTGTGGTGCACTGGGCCTGACATTGCCCTTGTCCCGGGGAACTCCCCTTGTCTGTTTGTGACAATTGTGGGAGAGACTCTTTCTGTCTTTCTGGCTTTCTTTTTCGGCAGTCAGCCCCCGTCGACGCCAGTTGGCCATTAAATTGATAAGCGAAGAGGGCCAAAACAAAAAAAAAAAAAAAAAAAATATATATATATGAAGCAAGCAAGAATTTTTCTTGTCCAAATGCATGGAGGGGCTTGCAAGGAAAGTGTGAGAAAATTTTTGGGGGTTCAGACATGATGCCAGGCGACTGATATAGAGAAACCCACAAGCCTCATTCCGGGAAAAATCAGGGGAAAGTCCTTTTGAAGGCACCCTCCTTCAAAAGGACTTTCCCCTGATTTTTTCTCTAAGAGGGTATGAAACTGGTACCAAGTTTGGTGTAAATTAAAGACAATATATTTTAGTTTAACTTTATAAAAAGTTGACGCATAAATAGTGAAAAAGATAATGAAAAATTGGAGAGAGAGGCAGGAATTCGATTTTATATAAAATTGTGCTTAAAATAAAAACATAAATATTGAATTTAAGGTCATTAAATATTTTATATTTTATATTATGATTTATGATTTTATTTAAAATTCAATATATTTAAAGCTACATTTTATTTGTTTTGTATTGGTTTTAAATTATTAAACCTTTAAAATATCTTTTAAATTTATTATTAGCATAATAATGGCTTATTAATGATATCTGAATTAAATGTCTTGATTTATTCCAAAGAATATAATATATAATTTTTATATATAATATTTATATATATTTTATATATATATATTTTATATATTTTATAATATAATATTTTTATGCTCGCATTGTTTTTTAGCTACTTTTAGACTTAATAAGAATTGTTTTATGCTTTTATTTTATTTATTCGTTTATACTTCCTTAGAAAAATGTGATTTTTTCGTCTCGAAAATTAAGGAAAAGTATGAAACATTGCTTTACTTAATCCCATAATGACCTCGAGCTAGTAAAAATATATTTTTCAATTTTAAAAGAAATATTTAACATATATTTTTAAGTAAAAAACAATAAAAACTCCAGGGAAAACAATCAACTTAAATTTAAAACCGAAAAAGCAACCCACCTTCACCACTTGTATCTCCTGTAGATTTTTTCCAAAAGTTCCTTCTCGTAGTGTGAGTGAGTGAACACTTCAAAAACAACTTGCCAATAAATGTCAAAAATATAAAATGGCAATAAAAAAACAAGACTGTCAAGGCCAAAAAGTTGTACTGACAGCAGTGCCAGGAATCAGCAGGAGAAATCGTAGTGAGAGAAGCAGGAATCCTGCCAGGACTCGCACAAAGACATTAACATGTGCCACACATTTCCCACTGACCGCCGAGGGCAGGAAGCGTAAGTCAATGACAGAATAAACCGGAGGGATACAAAGGACTTTATTTCAATTGAGATTGTGGGTTGGGGTTGGGGGTGGACCGGCAGTTATGGTAGCCAATACATTAAGTACTTTCCCGACCAACTCATCCCCAGTCTCAAGGCCTGGCCATCTTCTTACAAATTGTCGCCTTAATAATGCCAATGACAACTACAAACAACAAGAACAATTGCGGTAAACTTATCCCTACGGAGAAGGAAGCTGAAATGTCAGTTGATCAATAAGGATAATGATTTTTGGTCGAGCGTTTTTTGGTGTTTATTTTTTTAGTTTTTTTATTGTTTTTTTTTTTTTGAGGTTTGGAATTAGGAGGTGGAAAGGGGGGAAGGAAATAAGACCTTTGTTTTAATTACTTTAAAGGACTTAGGGAGTAATGTAAAAGATAGATATTAATGTTGACTTTGAATTTTATTAAATATAAAAAATATATAAGAATAAATTTAATGTTGATTTTTTTGATTAAATTTGCTTTAGAATTTTAATTAATTTAAAAAATATATAAATAAGAATTTAAAGTTCATTTTGATACAATTTGCTTTTAAATTTAATTTATTATAAACAATAAAATAAATAGTAGATTTACAGTTATTGTCACTGATATTATGCATTTTACAATTTATTTATAAAAGAGAATTAATTATAGCAAAAATGTTGTGTCTGTTTTCATTTCTTATACATTTTAAAAATATTTCATTTTGTTTAATTTTCTTATAATATTTTGCCCATTTTTGCCTCAAAAAATGATTATGAAAAATTCTTAATTTAAATTTTATTTTAAATATTAAAGTATTAAAGAAAAAACTTTATAAAATAATTTTTGCCTTTATTTATAACATAAAAATACACAAAATAATAATGAAAAAGTGTTTTAGAATTCGTTTGTTTCCATTTTTTACAATATTTACTTGATCTCATGATTCGTTATGATATTTTCAACATTTAACCTAAAAAATGGGCTAAAGAAATTCTATATTAAATTTTTATTTTATATAACAATATTATATTAAAAATCTTAGCCAATTTCTCTTTTATTTTAGCCAATTATTGCAGCTTTCGTCAAGATAAGCAAGAGAACGCAGTGTGGGAAGAGAGCTTATTGCTTAAGAGTGCACTTGGCTGCTTCGTTCAGTTCAACGAAAGCAAAAGTGAACTGCGCAAGCGGTTCGTTCAAATGGTTTGCATCTCGAATAATCTCAAACGTTGAAAATTCAAAAATTGCAGAAAGAGATTTGGTAGCTTAAAATAAAGACTTTAAATTGTTGGCCAATTAAAATGCGGAAATGTTGAGAGATTTATTTTGGCCGATGATTTTTCTCAGGCCCCCCTTCAGTTTGCAGTGTCACTTTTGTTGTTATAATGCTCAAACACACATGCGATATATCTTCAGCTTTATATAAAATGCGTGTGTGTGTGTTTGCCATATAATTACCGGTTATTGTACGCCGAAGCTGCGACCTTACGCACAAAAAAAAAAAAAAATGCGTGTTGTGTTAACTACAAAAACTCAAGCTCAAACTCATAAGCCCGCAGCAGCAGCCAACAACAACGACCGAACTCAGGCTTCTCGCACACGCTTGGCAACACCACAAAATGTTTGAACACTGAAATGAATTTCTGGTTTTCAGGCCTAAAACCGTAGCTCTCGGGTCGAACAAACATAAAGCCGCCAGAAAGGAGCAGCCGGTAAGCAGCACGCAGAATTTTATGCGCTTGGCAAAAGATTTCGATTTCGTTGTCTCTTCTGTCATTCGCAGTCTTCTGTCTTTGGTCTTTCTGTCGTCTCTCTTATGTTTGCCTTTTGACGCTTCGTCATTCGCCGTTCGCTTTGCGCTTCACTTTCGTAGTTCAAGATTTGGAGCCATAGGCTTCTATTTGAAAAGTTCAGCTTGGTGGGTTCGGTAGATGCCCTACTTTTGTTGAGAAAATTTATAAAGAGAGAAGAACATGAGGATTTCTTTTTAAAACAAGAAAAATAATGTGAATAAATATATAAAATTTATTATATTAATGTAATACATTATATTGATGTACTATGATAATTTTTGTTTATTTTCAATAATTAACAAAATATAGTATATTTTTCAAAGATTAAAATCCTCCAAGGAAGCGCATTTCTACAGCCTCCTATGACCGCCACCGAAAAGCTTCAGGCAACGCATAATTTTGTCGGGACTTTTTTTTTTTTGTTCGCCTTCAAGTGCCATGCGCCTATGGCTGCTAGGCCTAAGTGTGTGTGTGTGCGTTTTCGTGTCCGTGTGTGGAGATATCTCATAGCTGAAAACTAAACTGCACGCTTGTGTGCGTGTGCGTTGCTCATGTGCGTAACGCATTTTCGCTGCCCCATGCTGTCCCGCTCTAACGCATTTCGCTCAACAAAAGCTCTCACACACAAAATTTATGAAAAAAATTAACGAATCTTTAAATAAAAAAATAACAAAAACAACACCTACAACACACAACTACAAGTCCAAGCCGACTCAAGGTTATGTTCAGGGCTATACGCATCGCATCGACAAATGAATTTCAGTCAGCCGCCTTTTTTTTCGGCATTATTTTTTTTCTCGGATTTTTGGTTAGTGCGTTTGTTACGCATATTTCTTTGAATAGTCGTATATATATATAAGTATATATACATACACATGCCGCTTTTTCAGCTTCTCTATGTGTAGTTTTTGCAGCTGCTAATCAAAATGCTTGATGCTCTTGGGCCTCCGACTGTAATTTATAAATGCCCAAACTAGCTTGTCTCATTTTTCCTCTTTATTTTTTGCGAGGAGTGCGGGTAGTTCCCAGCGACACGCATTATTTACGCAACTGATTTGTATTTGCAGTGCAAACTATATAGTATACATATGGTCTCTGCTTAGTTTTTAATGGAGATTTAGGTCTATATAGAGAGAGATATATAGAGTGATATATAGCTCATATATGAACATACATATAGCTTATAATTTATGCGTGAACCAAGCTCTATGCCAATTAGCTTTACAATTGATATGTTCATTTATAAAGTTGCCAATTAGAAAGACATTTGTTAGGGGAGCTAATTATAATTTACATTTTGGCTTTTAATAAAAAGAATGCAAATGAAAAATGACTGAAATTATTACGCAGTTTATGAATAATTTAAAATTGAAATGGAACTAAGAACTATTTTACAAAAGAACTAAACTTTTAAGGGAACTTTAAATAAATATACTGAAGAAAATATAATAGTTCTACTCTTTAAAAATCTCTAAAAATTTTAAAGAAATTATTATTTATTAATTCAATAAATCAATTTTAAAAAGAAAACAAACAAAAATAAATGTCATAATTTATATGTATCTTTTTATTATATATTTATCCTATGTATAAAAAACTTTCTTTAAAATAATCTGTAACTTATTTATATCCTACGAAAATCAATCATAAAATATTGTTTTTAAGCTCAAACTTTATAATTTTGTAAAAAAGGATATTAATATAAAAAATAACTTTTTTTCTTTAAATTATGCCACAAAAATCTCTTAGAAAATGTTGTTTATTGTTTCAAACTTACTTATTCTTTAATAAAAGGAAACTGATATAAATAAAAATCATTGCTTCTTTTTATTTAGTGACTTTAAAAAAATCTTTACAAAAAATCTGTAAAATATTTATAAGCTATAAAAATATCTTGAAGATTATTATTATTTATTACTATTTACTAACTTTATAATTCAATCGAAAAAAAGAGCTAGAAAAAATAAAAACAAAAATTCTTAATAATCTGAAGATCATTAAATAAAAATTATAGTTTCACACACAACATGTTCTTAAAGCTGTAAATATTATATTTTCTCTACGCTTAATATTTTATGAATATTTTTCTACAACTAATACATTTTCTTGGCTTAAAATTCTTAAAGAAAATCCTAATTTAATTCTTAAACTTAAATTTTAAAGTGTCCCCCAATCAATTCTAATTCTTATTAATTCCTCACACGCTCTCATTCAACCACTTTTCCAATATTCATTTTCCAACTAAAGCCTACAAGCCTAATTACAGTAATTATAAGCCGTGTTTACCTGACCCCGCCATTTATTGAATTTTTGAAAAGCCCTTTAAAGTCATGCATAAATACCGCCTGTCTTCCCTTCCTCGATCGTAAATCGAGCCGCAAAATTATAATTTAATGAAATGCACAAGACCATAAAATGTGGCCAAACAAAGGCTTCAGTTAATCGAATGGCGCATTAAGAAAATAATATTGATATCGATACCAGATATTTTACACCGATATGCTCACGTGCATTGGACATTTCAACGGTTCTCCAATGGCCCTGCAACGGACCAGAGGTCACAAACCGAAAACCGAAACCGAAACCAGAAAACTGAAAATTCAGGGGCCAATCGAATGTTAACCTTGAAAACAGCCGACAGGTTACAAGTTTTACAGCTCAATTTAAATATTTTAACAGCTCGGAAACAATCATTGCACGCTACAATATTTTTTTTATATTGGTTTCAGGGGAAATCAGATATTAGATATTAGATATTTTTGAGGCGTACCGAAGACAGCTGCCGATACTCACAGGCTTTCAAGGAAATTGGTGAGAAATGTTTTCCCTTTTTTCTAATTGAATATATCTATTTATAATGGTGCTTAAATGAAGGGTTTGCGGGAGGGTTTATCTTTGGAAAGTATATTGAAGTGAAGGTTTTAAGTTAAAGTAATTTAAAAAGTACTTAAGAAAGCTTATTTTGTAAGGAATATATTTAGTTTTAGAACAATTATAATTTAAACAAAATAAAAATGAATGCTAATGCATTTATATAACTTAGGAAAGTGCTGTGTAAGTGCGAAGTTTGCGGGTTGTTTTGGTTTTAAAAATAATATAATTTGCAGACGAACAGCTAAGGCAATATACAAAATTTTAATAAATTTATTCGACATTAAAAATTAAGGAAAAATGCAGGCTTGAAGCTTGATGTATTAATTATTTTAGGGAACCCTCCTTTATAATGAATATATATTTAATTTAAATAAAATTACATTACTTTCGTCATAATATTTATTACTAAAACATTTCTCTATTTAGAATGCGGGGTTAATGATAGGATTTATTAAAAGTTAAGCTTTATAAATTAATGAAAATTTAGGTTTCAAGCTAAATTAACGTAAGAACAGTATTTTTATTAGAAAAATTATTTAATTTTAATTAATTTATATTAAATCAAAATAATAATTAATAATAATAATAGGTAATTTATACTTAGGCTTAGTGGGAAGCTTTATTGTAAATACCAAAAAATAGTTCGTATTTTTAAGAAATAAATAGCTTAGAGTTCTACAGTTCCCAAGAGTTCTTTTCTGGTATTAAAAATAAAGGATTTTAAAGCTTCTCATTAAGCTTAAGTTAGTTTTGTATTTAAAACATTGTAAACAACTTCCACATATACCCATTATTACCAATATCCCCCATCAAATTATTAAATATTGATCATAATAATTTCTTAACAGCCTTAATCTCCCTCAACAACAATAAGATCGCTTTTGGGAAACGTGTTCGTTGCCGAGTGCGGAAATGAGTTAAGTTCGAAATTCGAATTAAAAAAACAACAAAAACTACTTTATTGAAGGGCTAAGGTCTCCGACACCATCGCCTACAAATACAACAATAAATTTAATTGATATACGCATTGATAGCACAGCTCCACGAAGCACACACCAAGTTGTCGATTGTTTCTGTTGATTTTTTGTTCGTTTCGTCGGTGAAGGGCATTTTCATATGACTTTTGGGTGGGGGAAAACGAGATGGAGATACAGCAGGGGCCCTTAAGAAAAATATATATATATGTGTGTGTGTGTGTTTATATATGTATTTGTGATAGTGTTCAAGGTCACTCCATTGTCGATTCGTTGCTCGTTTTTCCCTTTTCTAGCTGCGTTTACAACGACAGCACACAAAAAGCACCACAAACAAAATTAAGAAAAACCTGCAGCTCAAACATGGATGAAGTCACCTTACAAATATTTGGAATTGCAAGGTCAGTTTTTTATTGGACTTTAGTTTTTGTTGTTTTGCGGCTTGATAGTTAAGAATCTTTATTAGTTAGATACATATATATTTTTTATAGGCTCAGACAAGTTCTTCTTTTGTAATCTTGATAAATATGCAACAATGAAATCGGAATGTTATTAATGTTTATAGGAAAATCTGAAAAGGGTGGCGAATTGGAGTAAATCTATTGTTAAAAATTGGGAAAGTGTATAGTTTTGAATTTGGGAAATCGATCTTAATATAATTTTTGGAATATTTATTAAGCTAGTTGATGTAATTTTAATTTTTTTAATGTTGTAATTTATATAGAATATTTTTTCATTTATGCTAAAATGTATCTTTTATTTGGCAATGAAGTTTCTTGGCTAGGAAGAAAAAACTTTCTACAGACATGATTCTTACTTGATTTTTGTGTAGTAAATTAACAATAAGATCTCTTATTTTCTATTTAGTCAAACAATGTTTATAATTGTCTGGAAATAATTATAATAGTGAATTTGCAAAGGCTGATTTTATTTTCTATATTTATCAAGATTTATAATTATTAAGAATTATAATAATGAATTTTTAAAGGCTAATATTTTGTTTCTATATTTATTTAGGATTATAATTATTAAGAAAAATATTTATTAATTTGCAAAGACTGATTTTTGAATTTATAATTATTTAAAATATTTTTCTAGAAACTCTTTAGTTTAAATATTTCCATCTTAAAACTCAAGCTTTCCAATTATAATCTTAAACCACAAAAATCATATAATTTATCATATACTGTTCTATAATTTCTCTCCCTAGAAAAGGTTAAGAGTCCTTATCTAACCACTTAACTCCCTCGGATTTTCCTTGATTTATTTAATTATCCTTTAACCGCTGAAAGCTAATCTAGAATCTC